>CM050398.1:78765484-78793519 GCA_027562975.1 Rhynchospora breviuscula | reverse complement strand
CCCACCTCATGGGTGTTGGGCTCTCAAAGTTTGTACCATGGGATGTCATGCATGAGCGCACTGTCACTGCTGCCAAGTATGGATACCTCGCCCCTGAGTTCATTTACCGGAATGAGTTAACTACAAAAAGTGACGTGTACAGTTTTGGGGTGCTCCTTCTGGAGATTGTTAGCGGCAGGCGACCTGCACAGTCTGTTGACTCGGTTGGTGGATTTCAGACGATTTTTGAATGGGCTACCCCTTTGGTAAGGTTTTTAGAGCATTTTTTCCATTTCTAGGATGTCTACAAAACTCCTATTTTCTTGCTGGAAGACCTAATATTTGTTGAGTATATGATGTTAAGAATCCTTTTAACTTGTTAGGATCAGTTACTTGTCCAATGTTATGAAGATTAGTTATAAGCAATTATTCTATCCTTAGATTTAAGTACTGTAGGGACACAAAGTTCGACCTTATCTCCCCTGCATTCTTAACAAAGTAACTGAAATTCCAGCTTATATTTGAATGGGTTAAATTAAGGGAAATAGAACATATTAACATATTTGCAGAATATATATATTTTATTGTGAGACTTGGGGGGGTTCTTTCATCAAGTGCAAATTGGAGTAACTACAGAAAACAATGCTCAACATTTTGTTTGAAGCTTAAATAAGCCTTCCATCAATAGATGGTGTAGAGTTAATTAAGGTTGGGTAATTTGGTTATTGTTTGCTCTCAAGTGCAAATAATACCAAAGTAAAGTGGTGCTAACTATTAAGCACAAGAATCTTTGGGGTATATTTTATCTATAGTAAATGCTGGTTGTAATATTCAGGATACTTCAAGCATATTTCTAAAATGAGGAAATGAGCTATAAGGTTCCAGGTTTACAAGATTGCAATATATGAAATAAACTTTGCTCATGGTCTTGATGTGCTGAATGGCCTTAAAAAGTATTGCACCTAAAATTTTAGAGAAACATTTGGGTATGATCACACATTACCCTCGAAACATAAGCATGAAATTTTGGTGGTTTGTACAGGTACAAGCAAACAGATATGTGGAGCTGGTGGACCCAGTGGTGCAGGACATGCCAGAGCCAGGGGTAGTGCAGAAGGTAGTAGACCTGGTGTATGCTTGCACCCAACATGTGCCTTCAGTTCGGCCTAGAATGTCACATGTGGTGCACCAGTTGCACCAGGTTGGTCTGAAAGCTGGGTTTGAGTATGTCAGAAGCGGTACCAGTAGTGCAAGTGCTGCATCACCTATGGTGACACCACTTCAGGTGCATACTCCTCGTTAGAATTGAGGGATGTGCTCAGTACTTGAGGGATTTTTATTGTGTGTATTGTACTTGTGCGGTTTATTAATTTACGTTTTTATGTTGTTTGGCAAGAGTCCAAGTGTATTATTAGGTTTTTGCTTTAGAAATCAGAAATACAAATTTTAAAATTATGATGTGAATCTTTTGTTCAGTTCTTTGTTGATTTATAGTTAGCAAACCATATGCCTCATATTTTAGGAAGAGGTGTGGATTTGTTAAGTTGTTTTGATTTTATTGCATTGCAATATTGAAACAAGTCGAAAAAGTTACGAATACGACTATAGGAGGTGTATCTTTTGTGTACCACAAAAATTGTAACAGTTATTCACATATTCAAGGAAATAAAATAATAATTTATTAGTAAAACATGCATGATAGATATATAGAGTAAAACATGCTATTCTTGTACAAATGTCCTTAAAAAGAAAATGACAAGAGTTCCTTTTTCCTTTATTTTTCTAACTAAAGAATAATATCTGTGGTTGCAGTTGATTTACATATAGGAGAGCGCCTATATAAAAGGACCTATATTTTGGAAATACATTTTATTTACATTGGACAAGATCGAGCAGAATTTTTTTTTTTAAAAAAAAAAAATAAGAAAAGAACTTATAAGCAACCCTACTTATGCTTTCGGCTTTTTCTTCCTTTTTTGAAAATCGGGCTTCAATGGCTGGCTCTGAGTCAAATTCAAATTTGCATTTGAGTCAAATGGTAAAAGCGGTCTCTTCATCTGCCCAGCGACACCAGTAAAAAGTACAGCCGAAGCATCCTTCTTCTGCTGTCTCTTTGGTTTGGGAGGCTCAAGTCTCTCCAAAATTTTGGTGGTTTTCTCATCTACAGGTTTACTTTGTGACAAAAACTTGGAACTCATGGTATCTGATTTCAACCTTAAATTCACAGAGAGTGATTCAGTACTTTCAGGGTCGTCTAAAATCACAAGCTGTTCCCACTCTTCAGTGACACATACAGGAGTTCTGTTCTCTTTTCTTGTTGAAATTTTGGGCATTGGCGAGGGTATTAACTTGGGAATGTCTGGTTTCAGGCTTGTCTTGGGACAAATTGGAGCTATTGATCTGTAAATTTAAGTTTCAGTGAAGCACTCGCATTGATACAGTTTGTAATAAACAAAATGAAGCTATTTATTACAGTTTCTTTATTTTCAGTCGTCTTAGTATCATTTTTCCCATTTTGAACATACATTTCCTTTGAGAAGGGTAATTCGACATTTTCAGAAGTCGTACACTTTTCTTTTTTTACTTTATGACATTGTCACTGATCTGATTCTCACTCAATTACCAATTTTATTGTATAGTTTGGATTATTGTATATACTATCTTCATTGGGGCTTACCTAGGTGTTGTCTGATGCCTTTTTTCAGTTCACCCATATAAGCATGCTCTGTGTTTAGTTGGACAACAAAAAGGGAACATTGGATATATTTTGGCTGAACTGTCTGTAGCAACTTGTTTCAGTTCTTACAGAATATCATGAAGTTGGACCTAAATCATGGCCGAATTTACACTTGATTGGGAGGGACACCAAGAATTAAGACAAAGCAACAAATAAGAGGTTAATACATGATATTATGTATGGAAAGTTGAACAATTTCTACCAGGAATAGGATTTTACCTCAACTGTAGACTCTCCTTCACTAGGCCATTTAGTTTCATGTGGAAACCTCTCTCATGATCCAGAGGGTTATAGTCTTTGACTGCAATCTGGGGAAAAGAGAAGTACATTGTAGGAGATGATGTCCACAGATACAACGTGCAGACTACAATTTTTTTCTGAAAGAGTATATCAGGAAAAAAAAAAATGAACCTTTGACAGAGAAGCTTGGATGCAGCTCTCCATCTCTTTTGGCACAGCTGAGTCACAGATAGCACCCGTATTTGGCATAGGTAGTATCTCTTCTGACCCAGCAAGTCTCTATCATCACATTAAAATATTAATCAGCAACATCTATTGTCTTAGATGAAATTATAATGATGAACAGTTCCATGTGTGCCACTACAAACCTAAAAATTAAACAAAATATGTACACTGTTAAATGAGAATATCATATGCCCCTGACAGAAAAACAAAATATCTCACCAATGCTAAATCACAAAAAAGGTTACTATTTCGTCTATATATAAACAAAATATCTCACCATGGTATTTCACATTTAATGATGATTAAGTTTGCACAATACAACTCGCGTATACCAAATGTTTCTAGCATTTGCAATTAAAAGCTTACATTTTATTGGTTTAATTTACATTATTTGATTTCTTTAGACTAACACCTGATCATCAAAACTTGAGTTAAGTTGAGTAAAAGATGGCGCATGATTTAAGAATTAACCTATTCATAAATACTGGTTGTACAAACAAAGGAAGCAAAGTACAAGTCCCCATCATAATTTTGATTTAACTTGAGGTTATGAAATGAGAAACGGAAAAGAAAATAAAAACCCCGCTAGAGTTATGGGAAAAATTGTAAAAGTTAACGAGTGTTTTCACATGCTATTACCAGACATCTAAGAACATGTTAGAAAGAGAAGTTAGCTAAACAATTACTTTTGGGACTTATAAGGAATAAAAACAAACAAACCATATCTGTTCATTCCATTTGGTTCTAAAAGCCAAGCAATTTCCGAAGGTATACAAGATCAAACAAAAAAGAAGAAGAAATTTCCTTTTTCAGCAACTAGGTACAGGTAGGATCTACATCGGGCTTAATATTTACATACTAGATATCCTAGAAGATGATAAACTAAGAATCATACAAGACCAAAAATGAATTTCCCATGGCACTGAAATAAAATAAACAGTAGTGTCCTCTCTAGCAGAAAAAACTCAGTTGGAAAAATAATCAGTTGCAAAATCGCGAGGAAGGATCTAATAGAATATTCATTTTGGTTCTACATTTAATTTTTCTTAGAAAATCTCATGCACCTTCCATGCCTTTGCAGAAAACAGCTAAATTAATTCTCATAAAAAGCGATAATGATTACAACTCTCCAGATATGGTTCAAAGGAGAAAACATAAAAAAAAAAAAAAAATTAGCAAAGAAATGTAATTTCTAGTTAAAACAATATTGACAATAGTTGAATTTAAGCATAATTAGTCGTTCTATTTTGTAATACTAGGTTCTTATTTACATATGGACCCTACTTTCTTCCATTACTGAGAATAACTGATACTGAGCCTGATCTCATGTTTATTTTTTCTTTTGAAAAAAAATATACCAAGAGAAAAGGAATAGAATAATTTGAAGTACCCGAAGAAGCATTTGTCCGCATTGGGAAGGCAAAAGAAGATAATAGCACAGAAAAGAAGCATCTCTCATTGTCTCCGTATTGCATGTCGAAGAACACACCAAAGCTTGGTCTAGATTGAAGAGAGCCCTACAAAGCCCTTTAAAAACTGCAATTCAGAAAAAAAAAAAAAATGTGTCACTAAAAACAAGAAAAAACACTACTGAAGATGCAATTCGGTAGCTGTAGAACTAATTGTCTTGGGCTCCTTTCTTTTTTCTGTTGACTTGATTTTTACTGAGGCATGTTAATTTTTTATGGGGTAATTTTTTCCCTGCGATACCCACCAATTGCTTGAACAATGTTGCTTTTGATGGGGGTAATTCTACCCTTAAGTCCTTAACACAAGGGTTCTCACTTCTGACGTATCACAAGCCCATTGGGGGAGAATCAAGACCAAACTTGTACCTCTTTTTGCATTAGTTCGAAGTTAGAGAAGTGGCAGTGTTAAGACCAATTGGTTGATTATAGCTAAGTTTGTCTTAACCAATTGATGTCCAGAGCAAGGTCAACAGATGCAACAACAAATTGATGGCCTTGTTAGTAAAACAAAATTCAAGGCATTAGGATGAATATTTGGGGTAATAATGGCAAACTGGAGATGGTCCTAAATTGAGCCTCAATCAAGGCAGAACGAGCCACTACACACATCTTATGCATATCATATTTTTAAGCCCTGACTTTTTATTGGAGAAAATTTGTTGTTCTGACCTGGAGTATTAAGAATTGTATGTTGAGAAGGACATTTAGTTAGAAGAGAGAAGAATTTCTAATTGACCTCACCCTTTTAACAAAATGAAGTAATAGAAAAAGAAAAAAAAAAACCACTAGAATCTTAATGACTGTATAAAATGCTGTAGTAAACATTAGCCTTAATAGAAAAACCAATAGCAAACAAAAAGTAATGCAGACTAATAATTAACAATATAACAATAATAATAATAATAAATAAATAAATAAATAATAAAAGAACATACGAACTTTGGATATTTTGGTCAGGCATGTTGCTTACATCCAAACCCATGTCATCTTCGCTCGAAGATGGATACACTCTGTATGATGCACCCATGATCACACCTTAAGAAAAATCATATATTTAATTATACTGCAGCATCTATAATGGACATTGAATATTTTATCTATGTTGGTAAAAGTCCGATAGTCTATTTATTATAATTTAATTAATTATGTTAGGAACTCCTTTATATAGAAAAGTTTTTTTTTTTTTTTTTAATTCACTCCAAGATATGTTTTCTTCTTGTTTACATCTTCCCTACCAATACTTACAGGCACAACAAGGTTATCTACTGAAGTCCCTGCAGGCCTGTACTGATAAGATAAGCATGGTACTAGTGGTGCATTATGCTACCATCAGTAACCCTATGATCATAAGTTCATAACATTTGGAACCAATATTTCAGAAACATTGTTTTTGGCAAATTTTGCAGTGTTTGACTGTACAAGTACTGACGTTTGAACCCAACTAGTAGTTCAAGTGGTAAGATATTAGGACAACTTCTAAGGGGACTCTGAGTTCAAACCCTGGTAGGCATAATATGGAATGGACTTGTGAACTTCTGTTCATCACCCAAAATATTAGAATAATGGAATGGGAAAGCCCGGCCAGGACAAAGAAGCCATAGTTTTTCTTCTCTTTCCTTTATTGGTGAATTTGTGTGTTTTTCATTAGTATGAGCTCCTCAAAAACTCTAAACTTTGATTCTAATTTCCATCTTTGAGACCTTAAAAATATTATGTTCTCTTCATTGTTCATACCCAAATCTACATGTTGGATAATTAGGGTGAGAATTTCTACATTAAATGCAATCAGTCCTCTTAATGTTATAATACCTATGCATAACCAGTACCTTCATCAAGCGAGGCCATGTTGGTACGTTCCATCACATTAAAAGAGATAGGCAGAGAGACTCTGTGCACACTGCTGTCACCATCAAATGAGGGAAGGAATAGGATGTTATATTTTCCAATCCTAATTGAATTCTCAATTATGTCTGAAAACTCTAGCTCATGTCCAGAGACTTGGCACCACTTTTTCTGCTTGCCACTTCTATTGCTCGTACTGGTCAGAACTCCATGACATCGGCATGCCTATTGGATTTACAAGATGATGCTAATCACTAGCAGGTTGATAATGCACAGACATATCCAGGTATTTCAGCTTTTATGTTTTCTTTTTCCTTTTCCTTGGGTGCTGCTTATTTTTCTGGGCTATCCCTTTGGTTGGCTGTCATTGCCCAATAAGAAAACCTTTTGCTAGTTCTCTTTCCAATTATATAATCTTTACCTTTTCTTCTGTTATTATCTTAGTTTTACATGTAAAATTAAGACCCAACAGTTCATACTTGTTTTGCTTGACTTAATTCACATTAGACTTCATGATAGAGCTTACAACAATTAGACATAACATGGTTAATATATTAACAGATCTATCAGAACCACCACAAGTGCTAGTTCAACATATCTCAAGAGTGTAATCCAAAAGCAGTATAAAACTAAGAGTTACTATTTGCAAATAAGTTTCAATCGCAAAATAACTCACACCTGACATGGCATGAAACCATCCATGATAGAATTGGTAGTTGCAACCAAATTGCAAGATATTTGGTTTTCAGAACCAAACACAGCATTTTTGAAGTGGAAAACAGCCTGAAGTGGCTCCTCTACATTGTCCTTTAGCTCTTCTAACCATCTCTTAAACAAGCCATGCAACAATGGAGTATCTACATAATATTTGAACACGGAACATTACAAAACCAGCTTATAGCTGCCAAATGACGTGTCTGACAGCTTCTGCCAGGAAAAGTTTTCCTTAATTGTGCTCGTACTTTTTCTGGCAGAGTGAACATTTTCCTATTTAATACTGTTATATAAAAATATATGCTATACTATTTTTCCAAAATTATCACGTCATATGAAATCAATAAGAACAGTTCATACTGTGTTGTACAGGCACATCAAGAACCATACTGAATACCTAGTAAGCAAGTCCACTTTTATTATTTTCCAAATAAACAGGTGAATGAAGAAAAAGAAAGCAACACATCTAATGAAGTCTGGCTTTTGGTTCAAACGAAGATCATGCAGAGGACAAAGGAGAAGAAAGTATGATATAAAAATGTTTCAGGTTGCATATCATTCGTTGTTGGTAGCAAACCCATTTAAAGAAGCCACCTGCACTCAGATGCTCAACACCAGCATCTACCACTCATATCAACCAATGAAAATAAAAACTAGGATATTCTTCTAAAACTTACCAGGAATGTACTGTCTGATGACACAATTTTCAAGATCGCAAAGTTTGTCAAAGAATTCCTTATTTCTATCATCTGG
Source organism: Rhynchospora breviuscula (assembly GCA_027562975.1). Lineage (NCBI taxonomy): Eukaryota > Viridiplantae > Streptophyta > Magnoliopsida > Poales > Cyperaceae > Rhynchospora > Rhynchospora breviuscula. The sequence goes on along the minus strand of CM050398.1, from coordinate 78,785,560 downwards.
TAAAATGTAAGAAGATTCCAGTGCAACAAACTCGACTGAGATGCACTGATCAGCTGCATCCTGAAACTCATATCAGAATATTTACATATCTAACCCTAATTCTTGAAAGTTTTGCAATTCTATCTACTCATGCATACCGTTACAAAGCATTACAAATATCACATGCCTTTATTTACATAATTTCTTCAGAAATTACCAAAAGTTGTGTTCTATTATGCAGACAGAAACAAGGAAAGTGAATAATTTGCACACATTTTAAAAGAAACAAGGAAAACAGATTTGTAAAGTAGGTTTCATAATTTGAAAAGGTCTCATTTACAGGTCATCTCTTCAGTGGATTCCATGGTAATGATGATATTCCCATATTACAACATGTAATAGTATACAATTTTGCAGCTTTCAATTCTGCAGAGGATATGCATCAGAATTTTATCCACACATGCTAGAACCAACATATAGTCATCACAATCATTACTATCACTAATCTTGTATTGTTGCATAGTAAATGTGAATAAAAAATGTCAGGGGTCTTCAGCGGTATAGTTCTAAATTGAGTTCATCAATGGACAAAACAATGTATAAAGGAAAGAATTCTTTTCTTACCATGAGAGATCTTCTCAGTGCTTTAATGTCATTATATGGAGACATGCAAATGGCAATGACCTTCTTTGACACATCATCACTGCTCCATGTATATAAAGCTTTGTTGCTAAATAAATTTCCCCATAAAACATCTGCAACGAAAGAAGTATAACATGTGGTCCAAATTTAAGCCCAAAAAGTCAGCAAACTTAAAATGGTTGTCCCTAAGATGTCATTTTGGAAAACTCTGCTAGCAAAGTTTTTACTGTAAGTCTGTAAGGGAACACTTCACAACAATACTCAACATGGTTGGGCAGTAGATAGGTTTAGTATCAGGTGGTTTCCATTAAATGTAGGCTCGTGCTTACATTTTTAGCCCTCAATCAAGCCTAGATCATTTCAAGTAAGAAAAGGGAAAACACCTGATTAAAAATTAATTGAGAGAAACCATATGTAATTAATTGAAATTTTGTAGCAGGACTTCAGCCAAACACATAATTTCAAGCGTGGTTGTGGTTCAATAGCACAATCTAATGTAGGCTTAGTTCGGGGTTACTTCGCAACACAAGGCTAAATTGACGAACATTGCGCTGTTGGGTGTTGATTATGGTTTAGTTTTACATGAAGATCAGTAGCGTTTTAACCAAAGCACAGTGACTCAGTGAGGTTAAGAAAATTAAACCTTGGTCTGCAGTTGTAGCATTAAGATCTCCTAATTCATGAGAAAAACTATCTTGAGGCAAGTTATTAACGGCATGATGGAAATCTCTTAGACTAAATTTATCTCGTGGAGTATAAGCAATCTTCAGCTGAAATTATATAATAAAAAATTGCAAAAAAAAAGTAAATTATTACTATTAATTTATACAAAGAAAATGTGCTGTTTCAATTCCTGGTAGCTTCTTCATACCATAGTAAAACAATAAAAACTCGCTCGGTTTAGATTGATTACTCCTAATTGCAACCCTAATTCAACATAATACACGTTTGCTTACAATACTTGCCAAAAGCAAGTATCCAGAATCTATATCTAAAGTAAGAGGTAATTTGTAAGAAAAGGAGGGGCCACGAAGTAACAAATTTACAGATATGACACCTTCTATTTCTATATAGAAGTAGAAAACTTCAATTTTTTTTTTAAGAATTTCAGCTTGGAAAGGTTACGGCCTAAGCTTCCTGACAAATTTCTCACCTCAGAAGAAGGAGAATGTTTTATCCGATGGATATAGGCCAGAGCTAGCCGATCTGGAAGCGAGGTTGAAGAAGAACATGTGTCCGTACGCTTCTCTTGCGAAATCGCGTAATAGTTGGCGAGCTGAAGCAAGCACTGTGCAGAAATGAGAAGATCAAATGAGGTGTAATGCATTGTAAATTGGCACAGAAAATTGAAGTGTTAACTCGAGCAAGAGGAAGAGAGAGAGAGAGAGAGAGAGAGAGAGACCAGCTTGAGACTACGAAGGAGAGGAGGAGGGATGTTTCGTAGATCGAATAAGAAGCAGAGAAGCGCCATTGATGGAGCAAGATCTCGAACCCTAGAAGAATGGAGATTAATTTCTCGTTCCCTCTTCCTTTTCCTTTTCTCTTGAGCAAGCTATGAGTCTGTTCGTTCCCTTTGAGGAAGTTGTCAGTTCCGGCCCCCGGGAATTGCTCAGGTCACTGGTCACTGTGAGTTTGCAAAACACTACACTACATTTAAGACCAAACTACCCTTCATTTCAGATGAAAGTTTTGGGAATTGCTTCCTACACTCCTTATTTTTTTAGAGATTCACTCCGTTTAGACGAAAATGTCCCTCACATTTTCAACTGATGTGAATTAAGAGGCGTAAATTGAAGGAAAATAGAATGGATCTCAAAAACCGAGTGCGTATGAAGCAATTCCCGAAAGTTTTCAGATAAAAAATGTAATGATTGCAATGTATAAATAGATGAGGGTATTTAAGTCTTTTTACTGAAAAAAATCGGAGTGTTTTTGTGTTTTGCAAACTAGAGTGTCCGGAGCAGTTCTCGTCAGTTCCACTTCACTCCCACAGTTCCACAGTTGCTCATTAATTTATTCTTAACGACTGTGATTAAACAAATTGTCCGTTCGTCGATCTTACACAGTTACACGTTGGAATTAAGTCAACGGTCAAACTCCTAACCTACCTAGTGTTAGTCGCAAACCTGTATAGTGTTAGTGTATACAGGAGAAATATCCCAAGTCTAAGTCTTAACTGTCCCTGTATAATTGTATACAGTCTAGACTAGACACTGAGTAATGAGGAACTAATGTACAGAGTTCGTGATAAACAATCAAATTAGAGTGCTTCCATTTACAATTCCAATTAGCAATGGCCAATGGATGTCGAAATGGCATGTTCTTTTTTGCTGTATGTTTGATCCAGCGATAACATATGTTGAAGTTCAAAAAGGCAAATTCAATACAACACAATAGTACATGATGTAATAATATAGATGTAATAATATAATTTATTATTCAGTTTTTTTATAAAATTTACGAACATTTATACCATATCAAATATATAGATGCACATCTATACAAAATACAGTATTGACTATGGAAATTACTATCTACCATCTCTTCATGCATCATCCCATGCCATCATATTTGTATTTATTCACTTTATTCATTTACATGTCCAGTTTGTTTATCTATGTGTTTACTTTATTTAATTATGAGTTAGATTTTATTTTTTATATTGTTGTTCAGATTTTTATATGCATATTCAATTTAGTTTTATCGAACTTATATGTTTGTATGTATTCATTTTAATTATTTAAATGTTCACTTTGTATATTTTATATGTTCACTTTATTTAAGCAAGGCCTATTATCATTTGATGGTTTTCTAACTTCTTCGTCATATCTTCAAGGCCTGTCAAGCCCAATTCTATAGGCCAGCTATTGTCTCTTCTACAGCTCTATTCACTTTTAATCTCTCCATCTCACGGTCTCACCAATCCATCCAGCCCAGATCATTGCAATGTCCTGATTTCCTTGTTCAAACGATTGTTATTCTCCACGAAGGTATGTAATTTAGCTTAGTCTAAATTTTCTACAGAACGATCGTGTTGATTATAAACTTATTTTAACTATGCTAATATTTATTAAAATTATTTAGAAAAGTATAAACATGCTTTACGCAGTCTGAATATATTTTTGTATCAAAGTTGGTGGTGATTTGAAATTTGATTATTATCCATTAAAAATATTTAAAAAATAAAAAAACAAGTTTTATCACCACTAAATTAGCGCTTAATTAAATTTTAATTGCACATTAAATATGAGATTTATCTAAATTATAATTTTTTTATAATTTACATTCTTTTATTTTGATAATTAATTTTTCGGTCATGGTGATTGTCACACAAAATTAGATATCAATATACTATTTTCTATTCTAATACTCTTGTCAACAATTATCATCATATTATTTTTTATTCCGACCTACTGAAATAGATAAGTTCGAACCGTTGTATGTTTCATTAATTTCTTCCTTCCCACTAAAAATTCACAAAAACATAGCTGTTATAGGAAAAGCAGATCGATGTTTGTTTTCTGATTATTGTGAACTCGTGGCTTATTTGTATTTCTGTGTTTTTTTATATTTGTGGATTATTACCTCGTATTAAATTAAAAATTTAAAATACGGCGTAGCCGAATAGGCGATCCCAGAAATCTAAATGGTGATTCGCTTCCAATATCTGGTCACAATTTTGTTTTAGAAATGGCCCCTCCGGTTTCTCCTTGAGTTCAGTATCTAAAGCTTGGCTGCTTGGGCATGAAAAAGACGGTGTTTCCAAATTTTTTGAACTGGGATGGAAAAACAAAGAAAAAAAAAGTACTTTCTTCTTAATTTTTATAAGTGGCCAGAGTCAAGACGAGCTAAGCCCCTTCTCTGCAGGAACTTCGACGCCACTAAATTATGAAATTCAGATCCGCTGCCGCGCGACACATGGTGTAGCGCGGCATGCTGGCCGTCTGATCAAGATCCAATGGACAAGGGAGCCCCGTGCATGTAACCTAGATTGATAGGCCCGTAAAAAATTAACCGTCCGATCAAGATCAGACGGCTCGTACGTGCGCTACACCATTTGTCGCGCAACAGCAAATTCGGATTCTAAATTATGGCATCCGCGTAACTGAAGACATTTTTTGGGAAAAGTATAATGATTCATACAAAAACATTTGTTGTAAAGTCTCAAATAATCCATAGAAAAACTAGTGAATGAAAAAGAAAAATAAAAATTGCTAACCAAACCACACAAGACACAACTATCTAAGGGGGCGTTTGGATTGCTTAGAAATAGCTTCTTTTTAAAAATAGTTTATTCCTAGACAATATTTTTTTCACAAAGTTACACACTTTTCAATATTTTATTCCTAAAATTTTTATTCCTTTCTTATTCCCATACGATCCAAACGAGCCCTAAAGTCTCAAGACCAACACCAAAGTGCACAAATTCTCGGTGTTCTATTTGAAGCAATTTCTTAATGTAGCATTTTACTGTTCAACTAGCATAATTTAGTGCTCATTTAGCTCTTGTATGTATTAAAAATAAATTATTAGTATATTGCAGCTTGCCACATCAAAATTTAACTTATATCTAACTAATAACTATCACATTGTACCACTTTAAAATTACCAAACTAAAATAATTTTGCATAATTTGAAAAAAAAAAAAAGGAAATTTAAAGAAATAATGTGACTGAAGTAATCAAGTGCGATATCAAGCTTTTGTCAGTCAACTTTTTTTTTTTTTTTTGGAAGAAAAACAAGGGTGAAGTAAGTTGAGTAATTGATATTATTTGGAAAAGAAAATAATTAAATAAGGGAATATATTAACTTTGTAACTATATATAAGACATGCAAGAAATATTAATTCAATTTTTAAAATGCAGAGATTTTTATTTTATTGTTTTTTTAGATAGACAACATATCTATTTGGACGACATGGGAACGTGACGAATCACGAACGTGAACGTCCCAACAATCTCTCCGCTATTAAGTATTAATTAATTAATTAAATCCAATCACATTATTTTTGTAATCTAATCTAATAATATAATAATAATAATCTAATAAATAAACCCATCCTCCTTCCCTTCCCAGTCTCTTTCGCATAATCAGCACCGAGTAGGGAGGAGAAATCAAACACGACGCCGCAGAGTTCACTTCCAATCTCTTCTCTTCGGAAGCAGATTCTAACTTTTAACCATGGTAACATCAAAAATTCAAAATTCCTTTCCTTTTTCTTCATCTTTATATCATTCTCAGTACTACGTCGATTAGCGATTGAGCATTATTCCTTTGATGTAGTCAGCATGAGCTCACTGTACCCAATAACCATAACCAATTGAGCTTGATCATCGCATTTTGTCCTGTGTTTTACTCAACTTAGTAGTTCACCGAGGTCAAAAGGGGGCTAATGGCATCGTTATAGAACTGGTCTGGTACGTTTACCTTGTAGGAATTAAATCTTTTTTTTTTCACCCTTCTTTCTATGTGTTTGTGTGTGTGTTGGGTAGGGTTGAGTCGAGGGGTGGGTTATACTCTCTCCTGTGCCCGTCTACTACAGCTATGATACTACATGTACATTGACACAACAAGGAAAGAATCTCAAATGATTTGCTTGTTTTTTATAGGGTGAAACTGGAGCTACAAGGAAAGAGGAGAAATTTCGGTTTTGCATTGACCGAGGTGGCACTTTCACTGACATATATGCCGAGGTGCCAGGCCTACCAGATGGGTATGTCACCAAGCTCCTCTCGGTTGACCCACAAAATTATGAGGACGCACCTATTGAGGGCATTCGCCGAATTCTTGAGAAGTTTACTGGTGAAAAAATCCCACGAAATTCAAAAATACCGACGAAAAATATTGAGTGGATTCGAATGGGGACTACTGTGGCCACAAATGCCCTTCTAGAGAGAAAAGGGGAGAGGATTGCCTTATGTGTGACAAAGGGGTTTAGGGATTTGTTACAAATTGGGAATCAAGCCCGGCCCCACATTTTTGATCTGACAGTTGCAAAGCCCTCCAATTTGTATGAGGAGGTTATAGAGGTGGATGAAAGGGTAGAACTGGTATCTGACAAAGAAGATGGAGGGACCGTGAAAGGGATCTCAGGCGAGCAGGTTAGGATTTTGAAGCCCCTTGATGAAAAAACTTTAATTCCCCTTTTGAAAGGCTTGCTGGACAAGGGTACAAGTGTTCTTGCTGTAGTATTGATGCACTCCTATACATATCCAGCACACGAAAATTTGGTCGAGAAATTAGCCTTAGAGATGGGATTTAGGCATGTTTCACTCTCTTCCTCTCTCACTCCTATGGTACGTGCTGTACCACGTGGCTTGACTGCTAGTGTTGATGCATACCTGACTCCTGTCATCAAAGAATATCTATCAAATTTCATGTCACGTTTTGATAGGGGTGACAAAATAAATGTACTGTTCATGCAATCTGATGGTGGTCTTGCGCCAGAAATTAGGTTTTCAGGTCATAAGGCAGTGTTATCAGGCCCTGCTGGGGGTGTTGTCGGGTACTCACAAACCCTGTTTGGGCTTGAGACTACCAAACCGTTGATCGGATTTGACATGGGAGGTACATCTACAGATGTGAGTAGATATGATGGTACCTATGAGCAGGTTCTCGAGACTCAAATTGCAGGTGCTACAATACAAGCCCCACAACTTGACATAAACACTGTTGCGGCTGGCGGTGGGTCAAAACTCAAATTCCAATTCGGCTCATTTCGTGTCGGGCCTGAATCTGTGGGGGCTCATCCAGGACCTGTTTGCTACAGAAAAGGTGGCCAGCTGGCTGTCACTGATGCAAACCTAATTCTTGGCACTGTAATACCTGATTTCTTCCCTTCAATTTTTGGGTCCAATGAAGACCAACCCCTAGATTATAATGCCACAAAGGCTGCTTTTGAAATATTAGCAGGTGAGATTAATTCTTATCGAAGGACAAACAACCCATCAACCAAAGACATGTCAATAGAAGAGATCGCATTAGGGTTTGTGGAAGTTGCAAATGAGGCCATGTGCCGGCCAATTCGACAACTTACTGAGATGAAGGGGCATGAGGCAAGAGACCATGTTTTAGCTTGTTTTGGCGGGGCAGGCCCACAGCATGCGTGTGCCATTGCCAGGTCACTTGGCATGAAAGAGGTTTATGTACATAGGTATTGTGGTATTTTGAGTGCTTATGGTATGGGTCTTGCTGATGTTGTCCAAGACATGCAAGAGCCGTTTGCAGCTGTTTTTAATTCAGATTCAGTTGTGGAGGCTGAGCGGAGAGAGAGGGCCTTGGTGAAACAAGTTCGAGAGAAGCTACGAGAACAGGGGTTTTTAGGGGAGAGTATAAAAACTGAGTCATACTTGAATTTGCGATATGAGGGTACCGACACAGCAATCATGGTCAAACGTCCTAAAAATGGAAATGATTTTGTTTCTGAGTTTGTGAGGCTGTTTCGACAAGAATATGGGTTTGAGCTTCAAAATCGAAAGATACTGATATGCGATATCAGAGTGAGAGGGGTTGGTATAACTAATATTCTGAAGCCAAAAGAAGTGGGACTTGGTAACCAGGCCGTTCTAAAACCTGTGGCCTCGTACCGGGTATATTTCAATTCTGGATGGCACAATACCCCTTTGTTCAAGCTTGAGAATTTAGGGTTTGGGGATACCGTGTCAGGACCTGCCATAATAATGAATGGGAATAGCACTGTGATTGTAGAGCCTGATTGTCTTGCATCAATAACCTGTTACGGTAATATAAAAATACAGATTGGCACAGTGTCGGATGTTATTTTATCAGATGAGAAAGTGGCAGATGTGGTACGGCTCTCTATTTTTAATCATAGATTTATGGGTATTGCTGAACAAATGGGCCGTACCTTACAACGTACCTCAATCTCTACTAACATAAAGGAGAGGCTAGACTTTTCTTGTGCTCTTTTTGCCCCTGATGGGGGCTTGGTTGCAAATGCACCCCACGTACCGGTACACCTTGGAGCCATGTCGAGCACAGTACGGTGGCAGATGAGCCACTGGGGTGAAAACCTAGAAGAAGGTGATGTGTTGGTGACCAACCACCCCTGCTCAGGTGGGTCCCACTTGCCAGATATCACAGTTGTAACCCCGGTCTTTGACAATGGTAAAATCGTCTTTTTTGTGGCTAGCCGGGGACACCATGCAGAGATAGGTGGCATAACACCTGGCAGCATGCCCCCTTTCTCTAAGTCAATTTCTGAAGAAGGTGCGGCTATTAAAGCATTCAAGTTGGTACAGAAAGGCATTTTCCAAGAGGAAGGGATAATTCGCCTTCTAAGTGGGTCCCGCAGGATAGAAGATAACCTCTCTGACTTGAGGGCTCAGGTCGCTGCAAACCAGAGAGGTATAACTCTCATCAAGGAATTGATAAACCAGTATGGTTTGGAGACTGTACAGGCGTACATGGTGCATGTTCAAAGGAATGCGGAGGAGGCAGTGCGGGAAATGCTAAAGTCAGTGGCTTCTACAGTCTTGCATGAAACTGGGTCATTGGAAATTCAAGAGCAGGATCATATGGACGATGGGTCAGTGATCCAGTTGAAGCTTACTTTAGATTTGGAGAAAGGAGAGGCAGGTTTTGATTTTACTGGTAGTGGATCAGAAGTGTACGGGAATTGGAATGCGCCTGAGGCAGTTACCATGGCTGCTGTAATCTATTGTTTGAGGTATGTTAAGGTAGCAATTACATACTTTAATTTTGTGTAATGTGTAGGGTAAAAGGTTGGTCTTCCTAGTTTAGGCTTCTCCTTTCAATGCATTGCTGCTATGAGGACTTGCTATTAAAACTAATGCTCACAACCAATTTTGATAAAGCTGGTGCTTGTGGCATGTTCCTTCGTCTCTATTATTATTATGGCCGGAATGAGCAAAAAGTTATTTTAAGATTAAATATGTCTGATGCGGGCTTTTTAGAGGATTAGTTCGACTAAAATCATCTCTGTTGGGTCATTGAAAGTGCTGTTAATAATAATTGCATCCAGCAACTTAATTGCACAAGCATATGAGTAGATATCTGATGCTTAAATCTTTATCGAAGGCACCAGCTAATACCACATCCCTTTTCCCCACGTATCATAGCCTTAAGACCTTTAAACCATTTTTGTAAATGACATTCACTTCTTGTCCATTCAGGGTGTGTTTCACACAAGGGGTGAACTAGGCACGAACAAGCTGTTCGAACAGCTCCTTGTTCATTCGCCTAGTTCGCGTAGTTCCCTAAAAATGAGGAACAAGGAATAAGCTTCAAACAGCTTATTCGTGCTGTTCGTTCGTTGTTTGGTAGAAGGCTTGTTCGCCCAGTTCGTGAACAGCGCTGTTCTAAGCGGTTCCAAACATACCCTCAATGCCATAAGACACTTAAAATTAGCTTTGAAACCATTCAATGCATAAGATACTTAAATTAGGCTTTAGTAGGCACTGACATGGATGAAGTTGGTGCTTGTGTACTCAATTCAGAGATCCACTGAGTTTTAGTTGCGGCTAATTTGTCAAAGTTGAAAATCCTGGCAAATGAAATCAATATATTGATATCAATTTTGTTTTTATATTGACATAGGTGCATGGTGAATGTGGACATACCCCTGAACCAGGGTTGCCTCGCACCAGTACGAATCAAAATTCCAGAAGGTTCTCTCCTCTCCCCTAGTGATAGGGCTGCTGTTGTGGGAGGCAATGTTCTAACCTCTCAGAGGGTCACCGATGTCATTTTAACAGCTTTTCAGGCATGTGCGTGCTCTCAGGGCTGTATGAACAACCTGACATTTGGGGATGACACTTTTGGGTAAGACATCAGCCTGTTATCTACAGTCATGGCTGTTCTCTGGTACTTTGGATGGGGCAAATACCCACACTACGAAATATTGAAACATGAACATAAATCACCTATATGTACCTGGATTATGTACTGTGTATGAATGGCCAGTATTTAAGGTGATCCTTGCAGGCAAATACATAGTAGAGTGCAACGACTGTTTTCCAATTTTATAAAATTGTTTCTCTACTTAAAATAGGTATTACGAGACTATAGGAGGAGGTTCTGGGGCAGGGCCCACCTGGGATGGGACAAGTGGGGTCCAGTGCCACATGACCAATACTAGGATGACTGACCCTGAAATTTTTGAGCAGAGGTATTTTCGCTGTTTTGATGATCATATGCTTCATATATATATTTCTTTTCAAAAATCTCGATTTTTTGTCTATTTCTGATTTTAAGAGCTCTCAAATGACGTCAGCTAGCAATCCATCAGTGCTACGTATGGTTGTTGACATCTGATATGATTTGACTTGTAACCATCAAACAGCCTTTAATACACCAGTATTTATTTATTTGTTTGTTTCTATAACTTTCTAATTGTCATGAATAGGTATCCAGTTCTTCTCCATAGATTCGGGATAAGGGAGAACAGTGGTGGGGCTGGGCATCATAGAGGTGGAGATGGTCTTGTCAGAGAGATCGAGTTCAAGCGACCAGTTGTAGTCAGCATTCTCTCTGAGAGGCGGGTCCATGCACCTCGGGGTCTGCAGGGAGGCTCAGATGGGGCCCCTGGTGCTAATTATTTAGTTAGAAAAGATAAAACTAGGGTTTACCTTGGAGGTAAGAATAGCATACATGTTGATGCTGGTGAGGTGCTTCAGATTTTCACTCCTGGTGGGGGTGGATTTGGTTCTCCAAATTGATTTCAGATTTCAGGCTCAAGATTTGATTATAGTTTTAGTTTTTACATAAACAATGGCATTCAATCAGGGGATGTTTATATGAAAACCATGATTATTTGGAATAAAGATCACAATTCTTGCATTATATGAAAATATGTGAATGCGGTTGGTTAGAATTCTATGTTGGGTTTCAGTAATAAATTGACATGGGGAGGTTAGATTGTTTCAAAATACACTGAAGATAGTAAATTTTGTTTCAGCAAGAGCTGTTGTTCCATTTTATACTTTAAAATATGTTTGCAGTGAAATGCATCTAGATAGCTGTTGTTTCATTTTATACTTTAAAATATGTTGCAGTGGAATATATCTTAGATTGTATGGCTATCAAGAATATGCAAATTAGACCTTTCGGATTTGATAGTGCTCAGAATGAGCAAATAGCAGGTACTGACCTGCTATCTAAGATGAGAAGCAAATAGCACTAATGCACTTTTCATTATCCTAATCTAGAGAAGTCTAATGCACACTTTCACTAATGTTTACCAACAAATGACAATTGCTGGGTGGGCAGGATTATAAACACATTTCGGAAGGCCGCCTGAAAGTGTTACTGCCTTACTGGAACTAAGCATAGTCTTTTTGGAGCATGCTTACCAACATGGACTATTTATTTATTGTTGGTTTTTAATGTCCGTAGGTCCTGGACTTGTCCATTTGTATTATTTTTTGTGCCTTGTCAATGGCTTTTTAGTCGATCATAACAATTACGACCTTTTTGTAATAGAGGATTACAAATCTATAACACATAATAGCTGTTAAAACCTTCAAATTTTTAGTTATTCCACGTCATCTCTGCTCTTCTCCGATTGGTTTTGTCCTTCTCTCTCTCTCTCTCAAAAATATATATGTTTGATGTGTCTAGACTGCAATTTAACTCAGAACGATATAATTAGCATGCATTTAATCTGAAAGATATTTGTTTATATTCAAAATTTACCGATATTATTTTTAAAATTTTAACAAATGTCATAGTTTAGATATTTACATCCCTAATTTAGTGGAATGCTGAAATGATTAGCTTTTTTTGGGCAGTCCAATCTCCTTAGGTATGAACTGAATTTTCAAAATAATGTACTCGTCTAATATATTACTCATTTTATTTTACAAAATCGTAAACAAAAGTTATCATCTGTTCATCGACCAAATTCAATTATTTCTTCTTGTCATTCTTCTCTGGTATGCATTTTTTTATCTAAAAAATATTATACTTTTATTCTATTAATTGACATGTCAGCAATTTTCCTCGTCCTGTGCACTCCTCCGGAAAAAAGAGCTTACAACGTAGTATACACTGAATTAGGAGGGGGGGGGGGGGGGGTTAACGAAAAAAGAAACAAAAAAAAAACAATGCTGAGGAACACATTGTGTATTGATGCATTCGGATCCTCAGCAGCTGAAAAAAGGACTGCTCCAAACAGTCCTTTCTTTTTTTTAATATTTAAAAATTTTAAAATTCAAATGGAGAATCCAAACCGTTGATCTTGTTAAATTTTACTGGTGATGCGTTTTCATATAAGTTTTATAAAATTTGAAATTGATTTGATACTTGATTAAGTGATCAAATTATGAACGTATTAGAATTAATCTAACCAGATTCGTTCATTTGTTGACCACTTGATCTAGTATCAAATCAACTTCAAATTTTATAAAACTTATATGAAAATGCATCGCCAATAAAATTTAATAAGATCAACGGTTTTGATTCTCCATTTAAATTTAAAAATTTTTAAATATTAAAAAAAAAAAACTGCTTGGAGCAGTTCTTTTTTTGACTGCTAAGGATCTGGATGCGTGTATTGATAATTAGTAATCTTGAAATGTTGTTTCCTTTAATATTTTGTTGCATAATCATGGCAATCTTCTCCACGAAACAGCATATATTCATATCGTATTTTAATATATCCGCGAGCATAAAAGTAATGGAATTATTACCATAAAAAATTTATCCGCGTGCATAAAAGTTATGGAATTATTACGCATATAAAGACAAATAATACAATTCTGAGTATCATTTAACCATTTCGATCGTTTTTTTATTCATTTTAAGACATTACATCACAATAATTTATATTTAAACTCTTTATACTGTCTAGAATATGATTCATATGTTATTTGTTAAAAAAGATTGGATTATATATGGTAATTACGCGTTTAAAGTGCAAATAATGCAATTCTGAGTATCATTTGAGAATTTCGATCGTTTCTGGATTCATTTTCAGTCATTTCATCACAATATTCTACATTTAAACTCTTTAAACTGTCTAAAATATAATTCATACATTATTTATTCAAAAAGATTAGATAATACACTATAATTACGCATATAAATTGCAAATCATGCAATTCTTAGTATCATTTGAGCATTTAGATAGTTTCTGAATTCATTCTAAGTCATTTGATCATAATAATCTACATTTAAACTCTTTATTCTGTCTAGAATATGATTCATATGTTATTTGTTCAAGAAGATTGGATTATATATGGTAATTACGCGTATAAAGTGCAAATAATGCTATTCTGAGTATCATTTGAGCATTTTGATCGTTTCTGGATTCATTTTCATTCATTTCAACACAATATTCTACATTTAAACTCTCTAAACTGTCTAAAATAGAATTCATATGTTATTTATGTAAAACGATTCAATTATACATGGTAATTAAGAGTATAAAGTGCAAATAATGCAATTCTGAGTATCATTTGAGCATTTCGATCGTTTCTGGATTCATTCTCATTCATTTCATCACAATATTGTACATTTAAACACTTTAAAACTGTCTAAAATATAATACATATGTTATTTATTCTAAAAGATTCGATTATACATGGAAATTACGCGTATAAATTGAAAATAATGCAATTCTGAGTATCATTTAAACATTTAGATTGTTTCTGGATTCATTCTAAGTCATTTCATCACAATAATCTACATTTAAACTGTTTATACTGTCTAGAATATGATTCATATGTTATTTGTTCAAAAAGATAGAATTATACACAGTAATTACGTGTATACAGTGCAAATAATGCAATTCTGAGTAACATTTGAACATTTCAATCATTTCTGGATTCATTCTAAGTCATTTCATCATAATAATCTACATTTAAACTTTTTATTCTGTCTATAATATGATCCATATGTTATTTGTTCAAAAAGATTGGATTATATATGGTAATTACACGTATAAAGTGCAAATAATGCAATTCTGAGTATCATTTGAGCATTTCGATCGTTTCTGGATTCATTCTAAGTCATTTCATCACAATAATCTACATTTAAACTCTCTATACTATCTAGAATATGATTCATATGTTATTTGTTCAAAAGATAGAATTATACATGGTAATGACGTGTATAAAGTGCAAATAATGCAATTCTGAGTATCATTTGAGCATTTCAATCATTTCTGGATTCATTCTAAGTCATTTCATCAGAATAATCTACATTTAAATTTTTTATTCTGTCTAGAATCTTATTCATATGTTCTTTGTTCAAAAAGATTGGATTACATATGGTAATTACGCGTATAAAGTGCAAATAATGCAATTCTGAGTATCATTTGAGCCTTTCGATCGTTTCTTGATGCATTTTCATTAATTTCAACACAATATTCTACATTTAAACTCTCTAAACTGTCTAAAAAAGAATTCATATGTTATTTATTCAAAAAGATTCAATTATACATGGTAATTAAGCGTATAAAGTGCAAATAATGCAATTCTGAGTATTATTTGAGCATTTAGATTGTTTCTGGATTCATTCTAAGTTATTTCATCACAATAATGCATATTTAAACTATTTATACTATCTAGAATATAATTCATATGTTATTTATTCAAAAAGATTGGATTATACATGGTAATTACGCGTATAAACTGCAAATACTGCAATTCGGAGTATCATTTGAGCACTTAGATCGTTTCTGGATTTATTCTAAGTCATTTCATCAGAATAATCTACATTTAAACTCTTTATTCTGTGTAAAATAGAATTAATATGTTATTTATTCAAAAAGATTCAATTATACATGGCAATTAAGCATATAAAGTGCAAATAATGCAATTCTGAGTATTATTTGAGCATTTCGATCATTTCTGTATTCATTCAAAGTTATTTCATCACAATAATCCACATTTAAACTCTATATAATCTCTAGACTATAATTTATATGTTATTTATTCAAAAAGATTCGATTATACATGGTAATTACGCGTATAAAGTGCAAATAATGCAATTCTGAGTATCATTTCAGCATTTAGATCGTTTCTGGATTCATTCTAAGTCATTTCATCACAATAATCTACATTTAAACTCTTTATTCTCTATATAATATGATTCATATGTTATTTGTTCAAAAATATTGGATTATATATGGTAATTATGCGTATAAATTGCAAATAATGCAATTCTGAGTATCATTTGAGCATCTCGATCGTTTCTGGATTCATTTTCATTCATTTCAACACAATATTCTACATTCAAACTGTCTAAGCTGGTTAAACTATCATTCAAATGTTATTTATTCAAAAAAATTCAATTATACAAGGTAATTAAGCGTATAAAGTGCAAATAATGCAATTCTGAGTATCATTCGAGCATTTCGATCATTTCTGGAATCATTTTCATTAATTTCATCACTATATTGTACATTTAAACGCTTTAAACTGTTTAAAATATAATTCAAATATTATTTATTCAAAAAGATTCGATTATACATGGTAATTACGCGTATAAAGTGCAAATAATGCAATTATGAGTATCATTTCAGCATTTAGATCGTTTTTGGATTCATTCTAAGTCATTTCATCATAATAATCTACATTTAAACTCTTTATACTGTCTAGAATATGATTCACATGTTATTTGTTCAAAAAGAATGGATTATATATGGTAATTACGCGTATAAAGTGCAAATAATGTAATTTTGTGTATCATTCGAGCATTTCGATCGTTTCTGAATTCATTTTTCATTCATTTCATCACATATTCTACATTTAAACTTTTTAAACTGTCTAAAATATAATCCATATGTTATTTATTCTACAAGATTCGATTACACATGGTAATTACGCGTATAAATTGATAATAATGCAATTCTTAGTCATCATTTAAGCATTTAGATTGTTTCTGGATTCATTCTAAGTCATTTCATCACAATAATCTACATTTAAACTCTTTATACTGTGTAGAATATGTTTCGTAAGTTATTTGTTCAAAAAGATTGGATTTATACATGGAAATTACGTGTATAAAGTGCGAATAATGGCAATTCTGAATATCATTTGAGCATTTCAATCATTTCTGGATTCATTCTAAGTCATTTCATCAGAGTAATCTATATTCAAACTCTTTATTCTGTCTAGAATATGATTCATATGTTATTTGTTCAAAAAGATTGGATTATATATGGAAATTACGCATATAAAGTACAAATAATGCAATTCTGAGTATTATTTGAGCATTTCGATCGTTTCTGGATTCATTTTCATTCATTTCAACACAATATTCTACAATTAAACTCTCTAAACTGTCTAAAATAGAATTCAGATGTTATTTATTCAAAGAGATTCAATTATAAATGGTAATTAAGCGTATAAAGTGCAAATAATGCAATTCTGAGTATCATTTAAGCATTTCGATCATTTTTGGATTCATTCAAAGTTATTTCATCACAATAATCCACATTTAAACTTTTTATACTGTCTAGAAAATAATTCATATGTTATTTATTCAAAATGATTCGATTATAGAAGGCAATTAAGCGTACAAATTGCAAATAATGAAATTCTGAGTATCATTTCAGCATTTAGATCGTTTTTGGATTCATTCTAAGTCATTTCATCAGAATTATCTACATTTAAACTCTTTATTCTGTTTATAATATGATTTCATATATTATTTGTTCAAAAATATTGGATTATATATGTTAATTATGCGTATAAATTGCAAATAATGCAATTCTGAGTATCATTTGAGCATTCTCGATCGTTTCTGGATTCATTTTCATTCATTTCAACACAATATTCTACATTTAAACTCTCTAAGCTGTTTAAACTATAATTCATATGTAATTTATTCAAAAAAATCCAATTATACAAGGTAATTAAGCGTATAAAAGTGCAAATAATGCAACTCTGAGTATCATTTGATCATTTCGATCGTTTCTGGAATCATTTTCATGAATTTCATCACAATATTGTACATTTAAACGATTTTAAACTGTTTAAAATATAATTCAAATATTATTTATTCAAAAAGATTCGATTATACATGGTAATTACGCGTATAAAGTTCAAATAATGCAATTCTGAGTATCATTTCAGCATTTAGATCGTTTTTGGATTCATTCTAAGTCATTTCATCATAATAATCTACATTTAAACTCTTTATACTGTCTCGAATATGATTCATATGTTATTTGTTCAAAAAGAATGGATTATATATGGTAATTACGCGTATAAAGTGCAAATAATGCAATTTTGTGTATCATTCGAGCATTTCGATCGTTGCTAAATTCATTTTCATTCATTTCAACACAATATTCTACATTTAAACTTTTTAAACTGTCTAAAATATAATTCATATGTTATTTATTCGAAAAGATTCGATTATAGATGGTAATTACGTTTATAAATTGATAATAATGCAATTCTTTGTATTATTTAAGCATTTAGATTGTTTCTGGATTCATTCTAAGTCATTTCATCACAATAATCTACATTCAAACTCTTTATACTATGTAGAATATGATGCATATGTTATTAGTTCAAAAAGATAGGATTATACATGGTAATTACGTGTATAAATTGCGAATAATGCAATCTGAGTATCATTCTGAGCATTTTCAATAATTCTGATTCATTCTAAGTCATTTCATCAGAGTTAATCTACATTTAAACTCTTTATTCTGTGTAGAATATGATTCATATGTTATTTGTTCAAAAAGATTGGATTATATATGGTAATTACGCATATAAAGTGCAAATAATGCAATTCTGAGTATAATTTGAGCCTTTCGATCGTTTCTGGATTCATTTTCATTCATTTCAACACAATATTCTACATTTAAACTCTCTAAACTGTCTAAAATATAATTAATATGTTATTTATTCAAAAAGATTTCATTATACTTGGCAATTAAGCGTAATAAAGTGCAAATAATGCAATTCTGAGTATCATTTGAGCATTTTGATCATTTCAGGATTCATTCACAGTTATTTCATCACAATAATTCACATTTAAACTCTTTATAATCTCTAGACTATAATTTATATGTTATTTATTAAAAAGATTCGATTATACATGGTAATTATGCGTATAAAGTGCAAATAATGCAATTTTGAGTATCATTTCATCATCTTTAGATCGTTTCTGGATTCATTCTAAGTCATTTCATCAGAATAATCTACATTTGAACTCTTTGTTCTGTTTAGAATATGATTCATATGTTATTTGTTCAAAAATATTGGATTATATATGTTAATTGTGCGTATAAATTGCAAATAATGCAATTCTGAGTATCATTTGAGCATTTCGATTGTTTCTGGATTCATTTTCATTCATTTCATCACAATATTGTACATTTAAACAATTTAAAACTGTCTAAAATAAAATACATATGTTATTTATTCTAAAAGATTCGATTTATACATGGTAATTACGCGTATAAATTGAAAATAATTCAATTTTGAGTATCAATTAAGCATTTAGATTGTTTCTGGACCTCATTCTTAGTCATTTCATCACAATAATCTACATTTAGAATCTTTATACTGTCTAAAATATGATTCATATGTTATTTGTTCAAAAAGATAGAATTATAGATGGTAATTACTTGTATAAAGTGCAAATAATGCAATTCTGAGTATCATTTGAGCATTTCAATCATTTCTGAATTCATTCTAAGTCATTTCATCATAATAATCTACATTATAAACTCTTTATTCTGTCTAGAATATGATTCATATGTTATTTGTCCAAAAATATTGGATTATATATGGTAATTAAGCGTATAAATTGCAAATAATTCAATTCTGAGTATCATTTGAGCATTTCTTTCTTTTCTGTATTCATTCTAATTCATTTCAACACAATAATATAGATTTAAACTCTTTATACTGTCTACTATAGGATTCATATGTTATTCATTAAAAAATATTTGATTATACATGGTAATTACGCGTATAAAGTGCAAATAATGCAATTCTGAGTATCATTTGAGCATTTCGATCGGTTTCTGGATTCCATTTTCATTCATTTCAATACAATATTGTACATTTAAACTCTCTAAGCTGTTTAAACTATAATTCATATGTTATTTATTCAAAAATATTCCATTATACATGGTAATAAGCGTATAAAATGCAAATAATGCAATTTTGAGTATCATTTGAGCATTTTGATTGTTTCATGGATTCATTCTAAGTTATTTCATAACAATAATCCACATTTAAACTCTTTATACTTTCTATATTATAATTCATATGTTATTTGTTCAAAAAGATTGGATTATACATGGTAATTACGTGTATAAACTGCAAATAATGCAATTCGGAGTATCATTTTAGCATTTAGAACGTTTTTGGATTCATTCTGAGTCATTTCATCAGAATAATCCTACATTTAAACTCTTTATTCTGTCTAAAATATGATTCATAAGTTATTTGTTCAAAAAGATTGGATTATATATCGTAATTACTCGTATAAAGTGCAAAT